>VIYQ01000282.1:0-30967 GCA_009928355.1 Chlorella sp. CH2018
AGCAGCAGCAGCAGCAGCAGCAGCAGCAGCAGCAGCAGCAGCACACAGGCACAGCATCGTTGCTCACCACTCGTTGATCTGGTGCACGGTGTCAGAAATAAAGGGTGCCACGGTGGATGCCATGTCCTGCACGGCACAGACATACACACAGCCGCAGCAGCACAGGCTGTGTCAGCACGAGACCTGCATTCAGCCAGTTGAATGTGCAGGCTGCTTACACATCACGCATGCTGCATACGCGCGCCGCTTACATGGACACAAAAAACTGCGCCCCTTGATGTAAACACACAGCGCACCTGGTACTGCTTGATGTCCGCCTCCACATCATACTCAAAGCCGTCAAAGCGCTTGAAGCCGTCCTGGCTCAGCTTGCGCAGCTTGTCTGCAGGCGCAACGAGCAGCAGCGAGGTGGCATGCTGAGCGCCTTCGGCAGCAATGCACTCGGAAACCCGCGGGGCAGGCAGCTGCATTGCACATACATCACATCACAGATGGCCAGGCAGTTCCCAGCGGCCTGTGCTGAACCGGCGCCAACAGCTGCTGCCAGCCAGCCGCACATACCCGCAAACTGCTCCGGCCGCCGCAGGTCGCCCACGCGCACGCCGTTGCGGGTGGCCTTGCTGGAGTACGCCGGACCAATGCCGCGCTTGGTGGTGCCGATCTGCAGGCGTGCCGCAGCCAGGAGGTGGCTGAGTGGTGGGTAATGGCACCGCAACTGCTGTGCTGCTCCACCGCTGCTGGGTGCGTGCAGCCAAAGCAAGCCACGGCGCATGCACCTGGCCAGCTCAGCTGCATGCATTCCAAGCGTTTGCAGCATGCTGCAAGCATGACAGTCTGCATGCTGCCTGCCGCCGTCGGCTAGCTCCACCTCTCACTGGTTTGAGTTTGAGACCAGGTCACCTAAAAATAGCCAAAGCCGATGTGCACACACCTGCTTGCCCGTGCCAGCCAGCTCCGCCTCACGAGCGCCATCAATCTCCTTATGCAGGTCAAACAGCAGGTGGGCGCGGTCGGAGATGAGCAGGCGGCCGTCCAGGGTCACGCCGCGCTCCTGCAGGGCCAGGCGAACGAGTGTCCGGCAGGTTCGATGAGGCGTGGCCCAGTGTGGCATGGGGCGGGCAGGGCAGCCTGCCTTCTCTGCACTCTTGATGCAGCAACTGAAATGCGGACAGCAGCAGCAGCAGAAGCAGCACTTTGTGTCACACAGGATTGGCGCGCCATGAGTGACGAATGCATGCACCAACGCCGAGCAGGGGCAGCAGCGCACCTTCATGCCCTTGATCTCGTCAAACAGGCTGGGCAGGTGCACCACCACGCCGTTGCCCACCACGCAGGTGGCCTTGGGGTTCAGTACGCCCGAGGGGATCAGGTGCAGCTTGTACTTGTTGCCCTGCTCGTCGTAGATGGTGTGCCCTGCGTTGGCGCCACCCTGCAGTGCAGAGAGCAGAGCGTCGAGTGTTGGGGCAGTAGGGATGACTTTCAGTAATGGCCAAGGCTGTGCTGGCAGCAGCCGCAGCAGCACCGCGATGCACTGCAACAGCTGCGCCGGTTGGCCAGCTGCAGAGGCAGCCGGGCGTAGCCCATGCATGGGGCGGCGCTGGGCCGAAGCGCCTGCCCCGCCCGCTGCCTGCCCGCCCGGCTGAAAGCGCCTGCCTGGCCCCTGCCCGCCCCGCACCCACCTGTGCGCGAGCCACGATCTCGTACTGCTGCGCCAGGATGTCCACCAGCTTGCCCTTGCCCTCGTCACCCCACTGCGTGCCGAGCACCACGCAGACCTGCGGCTCGAACGCCGGCTCGGCGGCGGCGGTAGCCTGGCAGCGCGGCGCCGACCGCAGCGCCTGGCGCCGGGCCAGGGGCGCAGGACGGGTGCTGACAGCGGGGCGGGCCGCCTGCAGCCGCGCCAGGCCGGCCTGGGGCCGGCAGGTGGCGGCGCGGGTGCATGGAGCACCGCTGGGGGCGGCGGCGCGGGTGAGCTGGGCCTGCATTGTGCCAGATGTGCTAGTGGGCTGCCGCAGCGCCTGGTTGCAGCAGGGTGGGAGTGGGCCGGAGTGACTTGCCGCCGGGTGGGTGAGCGGCAGCGGCCACACTGGTGCCTGACAATGCGATCGACAGGCGGGGAGTAGGGTCCTTGCCCCGATGGCGCCGATGGCGCTGGGGAGGCTCCGAGCATTGGGCCAGGTGAGGTGGCAGGAGAGGCGCAGGCGAGCTGGGGGAATCTCGGGGCGCTGCCCTGTCATTTGCGATCGCTGCCACCACGTTGCTGCGCAACGGAACAGCTCCCACGTGCCTTGGACAGCGCGCCGGCGGCTTGAGTTCTGCGGCCAGCCTGCACATGCGCTCCGCAGCTTGATCGCCCTTGGCAGCGCGGCTGCAAGGCACCATGCGCGGCGGCAAGGTGCCCTGGCGCCGGCCAGGTGCCCTCGCCGCCCTGGCTGGCCTCCTCCTGGCCTGCTGGGCGCTGGGGCCGCTCCCAGTGGCGGCACAGGAGGTGACGGAGCCCGCGGCAGGCACCCAGGAGCTGCAGGTGAGCGCCGGCAGCACCCAGTGGCGGCGGTGCCGCCGCCGCCGTGCGTGCCGCCTGCTCCCCTGCTCCCCTGCCCCCTGCTGGGCTTGCATTGCCTTCCTGCTTGCTGTCCCTGGCTGCATAGCTGCTGCCCCGTGCTCCTCTCCCCAGGGGCACCACCACCATCACCACCACCACAAGCGGCGGGCGGAGCCAGAGGAGGTGACGTGCCAGGACGTTTCAGACTTGGACCCGCACTCGGATGACCGCTGCACCTTTGTGCGCACGCACTGCAAGAGCGAGAGCCTGATCGACTACCCCCGCCTGTACTACTGCCACGTGGCGCGGCACAAGTGGCTGACGTATGCCATGCTGGTAAGGGGCGGGCGCAGCTGAGCTCGGGCTCCCTGGTTGGCTTGCATTTGGGTGGCGGTGGAGCAGCTCGCTGGCGGAGGGTTGGGCGGTGCTGCAGCTGTGATGGGGGTCCAGCAAAGGCCTGCTGCTGGTGCTGTGCGCTTTGGAGCTTAAAGCAGGCGCCTGCCACACCGCCTGCTGCACCGCTGCGCCCGCAGCTGCTGTGCCCCTGACCACTGCGGCAGCCGCTCCCTTGCTGTCTGTCGTGCAGCTGCTGTGCACGTGCCTGCTGGCGCTGCTGTTCCGCGTCATTGCCCGGGCCTCAGACGACTTCTTCTCGTGCATTCTGTCTCAGGTGGGAGGCAGGCGGCCTGTTGCTGCTGTTGCACGCGCCAGGCCGCTGTTCTCACACTCTGCCTGGTGCCGCCGTTGCATGTTCCTCATGCCATCTACTTCAGCGACGCAGCCGCTGATTCTGTGGCCTGTTGCCATGCGCACCGCTGCTGCTGTGCTGCTGCTCCTTCTTGGCCCACTGTCTCCGTTGCCTTCGTCTCTGCTTTCATGCCAACAGATATCGCAAGACCTGGGCCTTCCGCCACGGCTGGGTGGCGTCACGCTGCTGGCGCTGGGCAACGGCGCACCTGACCTGTCGGCTTCCATCGCGGCTGTGAAAACAGGCGAGCACGGCGCAGAGTAGAAGGCAGCGCTGCTGTTTGCCGGAGCATTTGCTTGGGATGCATGCATCTGGAGCCGGCTAGGCTGCTGCTCACACCACTTGCATCCCCCTTCAGGGTCGTGGGGGCGTATGTGTGTGTTGCACCCCAAACCGCCTTCCGCCTGTCCCCCGCAGGCAACTACGAGCTTGCGCTTGGGGCCCTGACCGGTGCCGGCATGTTTGTTGGCTGTGTGGTGGCGGGCCGCATCGTCACCCTGAGCGGCGGTGCCAAGGCTCGCGGGGCGCAGATCCGAGATGTGCTGACGCAGTTCGTCACCGTTGCCACCGTGCTAGGCATTGGTGCGTTGGCTGCTGCTGCTGCTGCTGCTGCACGGGCAGAGGAGTGTGGTGTGGCCGGCTCGGTATCGACCTTTCAATTTGAAACATTGCACAGCCCTTCACATGCTGCGTCCCGTGCCCTGCCTCTCCTGCCTGTGCAGTGGCCACTGGCTACTTCAGCTACGGCTCGGTGGCCACCCTGCTGTCCATCTACGCGGCCTATGTGGTGAGTAGCGGCCAATAGCCTGCCGTGTGGATGAGGATGCCGTGGATTGCAGTGCTGTGCTGCCATGCCAGCCCTCTGCACCTTGCCCTCCAAAGGTTGCTGGCCAGAGCATCGGCTGGCCCAGTAACAGTTTGCTGGTTGGGAGAAATGGCCATCATGCTCAGCTGAATCGCGATTGCTTCACATCGCCGCATCCCTGCAGGTTGTGGTGGCGGTTGCCGACTTCACGCATCGAGCGGGCGTGGAATGGGGGGAGCTGGCCAGCCGCGTCTCTCGCCGCTGGTCCCAAAAGTGAGCCGGGAGGTGGCAAGCAATGCTTTGCAGCAATGCTGCTGTGCTTGCGAATGGTGCAGCAATGCTGCTGCCGCTGGTCCCGAAAGTGAGCCAGGGGATTGGCTGTTGGCAGCGTTTTTGGCAGCACTTGTACTTAACAGCGGCACTGCTGTAGTTGCTGATCGTACTTTGAAATGGTACTGCTTCGGTTGCGGTTGATGCTCTGCTGCTGCTGCTGCTGGCCCCAACAGTGAGGTTGCTGTTGTGCCTCTCCAACTGCCGCTGCTACCTCGCTGGCATAGGCACCGCCCTGCTGCTGCCGGCACAGCCAGCTAGCTTTCTGTGCTGCTGCCTGGGTGCCTGCCATGCTGGCCACCTGCCTGACCCCGCTCTGGAAAGCGCGCCCCTGCTGCCTCCCTGCAGGTGGCACACAGAGCTGGTGTCACCCTTGCTGCGCAGCGACTATGCCGCTGGTGCAGCGGGCGGAGTGGCGGGCGGCAGCCCTGTGGGGCAGCCTCTGTTAGAGTGGACAGGGTCAGCGCCCACAGCACAGCCGCTGGAGCGTAGCAGCAGCATCCCCATGCCGGCCCCTGGCCAGCCGGCGGGGTCGCCCAGTGGTGGCTGGCTGGCGCCGGCTGCCTCTGTGCCACATGCGCTGGAAGGCCGCCTGGCGGGGGCGGCTCAGGCGGGTGAGCGGTCGCCCAGCCCGCCTGCGGCGCCCATGCGGCGGGGCATCATTGGTAGCCTGCCCACCTTCTTTGGAGGCCAGCACCACGAGCCCCAGCACCTGCAGCACTTGCAACGACACCACCCTAGGTGGGATGCGTCAGGCGCTTGCAAGCAGTTGTTCGGCACTTGCAGCGCTTGCAAGCAGTTGGTTCGTGAGTGTGGTCTTGATGAGCGTGCCGGCGAGGCCTGCAAGAGAGCCTGCATGGGACACAAATGTGCAGCCGCTCATTCTACCCCCTCCCACTTGACAGGCACGCGCCCCCGGTGGCGACTTTCCAGCCGCGCATGGCTTACAGTGACTTGGTGCACATGCCGGCTCGGGAGTATCGCCAGCGAGCACTGGCTGAGATGGCACAGGTGCCGGCCGCTGCCGCTGCCGCCGCCGCTGCTGCTGTGGGGGATGGGCGGTGGTGGCTCTGCGCCTGCTGCGCTGTTCACTACAGCTGCTGCGTATAGCGCCGCCGCTTCCAGCCAGTGTGCGTCGCTGCATCGTCTGACTCCTGCGGGTTTTGCGTTCCTTTTCCTGCCTGCAGTCCAAGTCCTTCTACCGGCCTGCCCGGGAGAACGAGCTATCAGATGTAGATGAGGAGAGCAGCGGATATGACAGTGGCAACGAGCCAGCCTGGGAGGATGCGGTGCAGTCACCCTCCCGCCTGCCGCGGCATGCGGAGCAGTCGCCGCCACGCCACGGCAGGGCCGCCGCTGAGCTCTCGCCGTCGCCGTCGCCACCTCGACTGCGTGGGCAGCAGCAGCAAGACCAGCAGCAGTACCACCACCAGCCGCCACACCAGCAGGCACAGCAGCATGACGAGGAGTGGGGGCATGGTGAGCTCTATGAGCCGCCAGTGGCCTCATTCAATGCAGCAGGCCTGGGTGCCGCTGCGTCAGCTCAGGAGGCGACGGCAGGCATGGCGGCAGCAGCAGCGGCAGAGGCAGGAGCAGCACCAGCAGCGGGCACGCTGCCGCGGCATCACTTGCATGCCCCTCCTGCACACTTGAGCCACCAGGGCAGCAACAGCAGCAGCGGCGGCGCTCGGTTCAGCCACCAGGGCAGCGGCGGCAGCGGTGGGCGGCGATCCGCCCTCAGCTCGCTTTCAGTGGAGCGCACCAGCATCGGCAGCGCAGGGGAAACAGCAGCAGCGGCTGCGGCAGCAGAAGCGCTGGCAGCAGTGGAGCTGGAGCAGTCAGAGGCGCGGCGATCGTGGCTAGGCCATGCGGTGGAGGCGGCACAGGCGCCCGTCATGCTGCTGCTCCAGGTGGGCTGCTGGTGGGGCTGGGCTCTCCTGGATTGTTGTGGCGATTGTGCAGACGCTGGCTATCCGGTACTCCACCCCGCTCGGTGACACGTTTGCTGCCCAAGCCTCAACGTTGAGGCCATTGCCCGACTCCCTGGCACCTGCCCATCATCAACTGCTGTGCAGGCCACTATCCCACTGGTGGAGGTGAACAGCTACGACCGCACTTGGTTCCTGCGCTCCCTGGCCGCCTCACCGCTCTTCATTGCTGTGTACCTGGAGCTGTGGAGCTGGCAGGCAAGCCAGGAGGGGTGGAGTAAAGTGGCTGGAGGTTGTGGGACGGGTGTTGTCGAGTTGAGTTGAGCAGTGGGGGCACTTCACGACTCTGGCAGGGCAGACCAGGCTTGGGAGAGCATAAGCTGATCTGCCCCTTCCCCTGCTGCAGGCGATGCTAATAGCGGTGGCGGCTGGCGCGGTGCTGTGCACGCTGGGCCACCTGGGCACGCTGCGCCTGGGGGGCAAAGCGCCGCTGTGGACGCTGGGCACCGAGTATCCCATCGGTGGGTCCATGCAAAGCGTGGGCGCGCGCCTTGGCACAGCTGGCTGGCCTGCCTTTGCCCCAGGCTTTTGCCTTTGCAATTCGCAAGGGAATGTGCAAGCCGCAAGGGAATGGCCAGCGCTGCTACACGTCTGCTGTCCTTGGATCCCCGCTCAACCGCCCGCCATGCCCCATCCTCCTGCTCCCCTGCCCAGGCGCCGCGCTGGTGGCGGTGTATGGCTTTGCCGTGGCCGCCATGTGGATTGCGCTCTTTGCCACAGAGATTGTGGGCCTGCTGCAGTTCTTTGGCATGCTGAGGTGCGCTGCGCATGCTGTGCGCTGTGCATGCTGTGGTTCCGCACACATGCGCCGCTGCATTGGGCGGCCGGTTTGGCTGCGAGCTGCACGTCAGCTCGCAGGCTTGGCAGTGCTTGCCCTCGTGGCGTGTGGTGGCGCTGGCATCACATGACCCAGCTCTCCCGCCTATGCCCCACCTGTGCAGCCGGCTGGACCCAGCCATCCTGGGTGTGACAGTGCTGGCCTGGGGCAACAGCCTCATGGACTACATCAACAACACGGTCAGCAGGCTGCAGCCCCTTTGATGCTGATGTCTTTGTTCGCATGATTGCACATTGTGTGTGCGCGCTGGGCTGCCGCCGGCACCTCCTCCCCTCCCTTGCTCAACTGCCACTCCCTCTTTGCCTCGTGCTGGTTTGCGTGCAGGCCATGGCGGCACGCTCGCGCGGCGGCAACTCGATGGCCATGACGGCCTGCTTCGCAGGGCCGCTGTTCAACATGCTGGTGGGTACCTTTTTGAGCACTCGGTTGTTTGCATTGATGTATGGCAAGGAAGCAGGGGGAGCGGCGAAATTGCGGGGCCGCTGCTCAACATGCTGGTGCGCATTGATAGCACATACTGTGACCAAACTGCTCGAGCAGTGCACTGCTGCTCCGATGCTCCGATGCGCAGCGCGCCTCGCGGTGCGCCTCCACCGGCCACGTTCAAACCCAACCACCCACCGGCCATCTCATCTCTTCCCTCCTGCTGCCGCCCGCAGGTTGGCCTGGGGCTGGGCTTCTGGGCGCTGCTCTCAGACAGCCACATGCGCAAGGCAGCCGTCAAGCTGGTGAGGCTGAGTGGGCGGCTGGCTGGCGTTGTAGAGTGGCCCGCATGCAGGAGCATTCTCGCCTCCCTGCATCGCCCTGCTGCCCGCATCGTGCTGCCTCGGCCATGGCGGCCTGCTGCCTGTGCGTCCTGCTTTACCTCACCATGCTCCTGCCTTGCTTCGTTTCCAACCCTGTGTCATGCAGGACCCAGTGGTGCTGGTGGGCTGCATCTTCATCATGCTTAACTGCTCCGCCGTGGTGGCGGTCGCGCTGCTGCACCGCCAGTGGCTGCCCGCTTGGTCCGGCTGGGCCATGGTCGGCTGCTACGCCACGTATCTCACCGTTGTCCTGACCGTGCTCGCATTTGATTGATTGTAGCTTGCACCCTTGCTGCTGCTGTTTCTTTGCCCCATGCTTGTCTGCTGCTGCTCTGCTGGGCCAATGCCACACGATAACACACGCCCCTCTGCTCGCTTGCACGTGCCGCTCTTTTCATGTACAGTACCGGTTCACCCTGGCATTGCCTGCCATGCACGAAACCGCACGCTGCCATGCACCGAGGTGCATGCGCCTGTAACACAACGAAGCTGCACACACAAGCCAGCAGTTCAGTAAAGCACTACAGACAGGCAGGCGAAGACAAGTGGGGTGGAACAGCCAGAACAGATATTCAACGTGGCAAGTCGCTTGAACCCTGCAGCTGCACGCTGTGCCACAGCACGGTGCTGCTTTCAAAGCATGCTCTCACTCAGCTGCCTTGAAACCCCAGGGGTGCATGCTGCTATCGCTCAAGCGCCGGCGGCATTGCCAGCCTGCTCGCCCGCCTGGCCAGCAGCACCTGAAGCTGCCGCTGCCGCTGGCGGCAGGGGTGGTGCGCCGGGGAACTCCAGCGTGCCACGGAAGTGCAGCGCCTGGCGCAGCATGGCCAGCAGGGCGGTCCTCAGCTCAGCCATCACTTCATCCCTCAGCCGGCGGTACTTGGCCTGGAACTCAGTCTGGCTGTCTGGCTGTGAGCGAGCGGCTGCTGCGGCGGCGGCGCCGGCGCTGGGGCTGCTGGCGCTGGCTGCGGCTGCCTGCTTCAGCGCCTCCTGCCCGCGGGCATAGCATGCTGCGCGGTTTTCCAGCTCTGCGGCTGCCAGTGCCTCGTCCGGAAAGAGGGGTGCGGGCATGCTGACACGCAGCCGGGTGGGCGAGGGCGGCTGCGGGCCCTCGTGTGGGCAAGCCTGCACTGCGCTGGGCGGCAGCAGGTGCAGCACCACGCTGGTCCACTCATCCTGCACTGGGCTGACGCGTGGAAGCTCCAGCTGGCAAACGTCGCCGTCTCCCCACTCCCCTGGGCTGAGCGCCACAAGGTCTGACACAGACTGCTCCATGCCTGCCGGGGAGCACGGCACCGCGTACACTGCGCCGTGCCTGCTGATTCGTGCCGATGTGGCCTCCTGCCCACCCTCCTCCAATTCTGCAAACCCGCTTTAAACGGCCACCTCGAGGCCAGCGGCCAGCGGCCGCGGGTGCACGTGCAGCAGCAGAGTCAGGGCGGGGAAGTCGCCCTGCTGCGCCACAATGCGGATGAAGCTGGGCTGCAGCGGAGGAGCTGCTAGCTCGCAGATGGCGTCAGTCAGCTGGTGCGCCATAATGCGTAGATCCTGCCCTGCCTGGGAGCAGGACGGGGATGGTGAACGGTTGTTATCCAGGGAGAGGGACAATGAGCGGCAGCAGCGGCGAACCCGGTCACAGCGGCGGGTGGTGGGCGGCGGCAGGCAGAAGTGGCACGACGAGCCCCGCAGGTCGCAGTCTGCAATGCTGAGCTGCTGCTCGCCTGCAGGAGTGGCGGTGGAGCAAGCTGGGCAGCTGGTCGTGCGGAGGCGGTGCCGTGCGTTGCACTGCGTGTGTTGGGGGGCTGCTCGACTGCTGAACACGTTGTTGAAGAAGCGAGCAAGGCGTTGAGCGCGGGTGAGGCTCCTCTGCCTGCTGTGGCGGCATCGCCGCCACCTGCCGCCCAATCAGCCAGCGGGTCGGTGCTGCACGCATTGTGACTGTATCCTGATCGGTGCATGCATGCTCACCCTTCCTCTCCAAACAGTTACATCATTGGCATTTCAGGCAAGCGGGCAGAGACGGGAAAAGGGAGGGCTGTTCAATCAGAAGTTGTGGAGGCACCATGCATGCTGGATGGCAGCAGCTTGTTCTAATGGCTGGCTGTCCATTGGCTCAGCTGTTCGACAAACCACACTGTGCATGAGCGCTGGCGCACCCTGCCGGCCTGCAGCATGGGCTGATGGCTGAGCATGCATGCTCTGCAGCTACAGGTCAGCCTCCTCGCCTGCGCCCTGGCCAGCGGCATCTGCTGCTGCTGCCGCCGGCGGCAGAGGGGGCGGCGCGCCGGGGAACTCAGCAGCGCCGCGGTAGCGCAGCGCCTGGCGCAGCATGGCCAGCAGGGCAGCTTGAAGCTGGGCCATGGCCTCGTCCCGCAGCTGCCTGTACTTTTGGTCAAACTTGCTCTGGCTGTCGGGCTGAGGGCGAGGAGCAGCCGTGGTGCCGCCACTGCTGGCGCCGGCTGTTCCACTAGGCTGGCCAGCGGCAGCTGCAGCGGCCCCTACAATGCCTGCCGAGCTGGAGTGAGCCACACCAGTGGCGGAAGGGGTTGCGGGACCAGCGCCAGCCCCTGCCGAGGTTGCGGCTGCAGCAGCAGCAGCTGTCGCAGCGGCTGCCTCCTGCCGCCTCTGCTGCGCCAGCTGGCGCTTCAGCATGGCCTGCCTGTTGGCATAGGCTGTGGCGCGGTTGCGCACCTCTGCTGCGGCCACCGCAGACTCGGGGGAAATAATGGCAGCCGGCATGGTGACGCGCAGCCAAGATGGCCGCTCCTCATGCGTGCTGACCTGCACTGCGCTGGGCGGCAGCAGGTGCAGCCGCACGCTGGTCCATGCGATGGCCCCCGTGTTGTGCTCCATAGGCAGCTCTAGCTTGATGGGCCCATCCTCGTCCCATGCCTCAGGGCTAGTGCCCAGCAGATCTGCTGCAAAGCGCTCCAGGCTGGCCTGGGTCTGCTGCACCGCAAAGATGCTGCCGTGCCTGCCGATGCGTACCACCTCCGCGTCCTCCTCCTCAGCCACACCGCTGTACACTGCCACCTCCACACCAGCCGCCAGCGGGCGCGGCCGCACGTGCAGCAGCAGCGTCAGGGACGCCGGATCCATGCCATGCCACGTCACCACCCGAAGGAAGCTGGGCTGTAGCGGCGGCGCCGCCAGCTCACAAATCGCCTCGGCCAGGTGGTGCGCCATGGTCGGGTGCCTGCAGCTAGCAACCAAGCGCAGTTGAGTGGGATGTTGGGGCTTCAATGAGCTGTTGTGAGTGGGCGGCAGCGATGCAATAGCAGCGGCGGCGGCACGAGGCGGTGGCGGCGGCGGCGGTGCCTAAGCAATCCCAGCCTCGCCCCGGACAGCAAACCCTGCACTCACCAGCGACTGAGGTAGGCCTTGCTGGGTGCAGCAGTGCCCACAGGGCCGTTGGGGCGCGCTCGCAGAGAGCTCGGCCTCCTCGTGTCAAGATCAGCCCTGCCTTGACCGTGAAGCAGTTCCGCAGTGCAGGAGCAGCCTTTGGACGCAGCCGAGCAGCCGAAGAAGGGCGTTTGGCACGCCGCATGGGCCCGCCGGTCAGGCCAGCTCATGGGCGGCGGCAGCCAGCGGCGCTGACATGCCAAAGGCATGAGAGCACATGGCAGATGCAGGTTGCTGGGGCGCTCTGGGTACCTTGCACCACAGTTACATGCTCTGTGGGACACGCCTAGCGAATGTTTAGCCCGAGCATCCTCGGCGCTGCATGAATGGTATGCACTCAGCTGGGCAGGCTGCAGTTCAGAGCTGGGCAATTGCAGGCTGCATGCAGTTGCTAGAGCAGCAAAAGCTGTGCATTATTTGGCTGTAGCTGCTTAGACACCCTGCCCAGCTGCAGTGGGGGCAGCAGCCTAGAAGAAGTGCTCCGCAATCGGGAACTCGACCCGGCCGCGGAAGCGCAATGCTTGGCGCAGCATGGCCGCCAACGCATTATTCAGTTCAGCCACTGACTTGTCACGCAGCACCTGCCACTTGGCCTGAACCACATCTGGGCTGTCGGGCTGCGGCAGGACTGCTGGGGAGCCGGCTTCGCTGCCGCTGCCGCTGCATGCAGCAGTCGCTGCCTGCTCGGCACGCTTCTGCTGCTCAATGCGGCGCTTGATTGCCGCCTGCTCCCGCATGTAGTCCGACCCCCAGTTCCGCACAGTTGTAACGCCGGAGGTGTTGAAATCAAACTGTCTTGAAGTGGTGACACACAGCACCCGCCGGCCATTTTCCATCTGCCCGGGAGTGGGTGCATCGAAGGCAAAGACAGCAGGTTGACAGCACAATCTGTCGTATCTAGCAATGGCAACAGGCTCGGTCCCGCTACAGAGGCATTTCCAGGCTGGAAAAGCGCGGCACAAAACACACGCGCACCCCTGCCACTTTTGCCCAGCACACCCGTTCGGACGCCCGCAATAGCCCCGGCGCCAGCAGGTCCAGCTGCACACTGCTCCAGCTGGTATCAGTAGAGTGAGCTGGCAGCTCCATCTTCACCACATCAAGCCCGTCGTATTCATCAGGGCTGGTCTGCAGCACATCAGCTGCGAATTGCTCCAGCCCCGCCTGGGTGCGCGGCACAGCAAACAGCGTGCCCTCCCAGCAAAGGTAGCCCACAGTTGCCTCCTCATCCTGTGTGATGCCGTGATACACAGCAACCTCAATGCCCGCCGCCAGCCGCCGCGGCCGCACATGCAGCAGCAGCATTTGGCTGGGGAAATCTGCGTATCGGGTGAAAGGTGCAGCGATTTTGCATGATGGCCATGCTGATCGATGCTGATATCAGTTCATGAGCTCAAGCCTGAGCTGCGCAATCGCACGCCACGTAACTGTGCAAGGCTCGCGCAGCACAGGCTACGGCTGGGTCTGAACCACGGCTCTTTCCATGCACGCCCGCTCACCGTAGCTGTGCGCTTGCACTCGGATGAAGCACGGCTCCAGCCCTGGTGCCGCCAGCTCACAGATCGCCTCGGCCAGGTGGTGCGCCATGGCAGGCGTATCTCAGGAACTGCAGTCACAGCAGGACGGCAGATGGGTGAGCAGGCAGGCCAGCCAGCGGCGGCGGCGGGGGCAAAGTATGCCTGGCGGGCGAGCGGCGGCGGCGGCGGCGGCGGCAGCAGGGCGCCTGTGGCATGCAATCCCGGCTTGCTGCTGCTGCAGGTCCTGCTGCTGCTTGCCTTCAGGGGATTGCGGTCGCAGCAGAGCTCGGCTTGAGCGCTCGCAGGCACGGACGTGGTCGCCTCAACGCACTGGGGACGCTGCCAAGCAGTGGAGCACCTCAGCAGGGCCGAGAAAGCACTGAAGAGGGCATGCAAGGCTCCACTGTTTGCTGTGGCGGCATGGGCTCCGTCTGTCGCCCAGTTAGCGCTGCACCGCCGCTTGGCAACTACTTGTGTTCAGTGCACGTTTGATCTCCCCTGAACTGCAGGCATTGAATAATTTCACACCACATGCGCTGTCAAGCAGTCAGCAGCAGCAGCGAAGTGCAGAGCACTAGTTCGGAAGTTGTGCAGCCACGCGCACCGGCTGGCAAAGCCTGCTCTGGGCACCGGCCGTTCGCGCTGCCGCATAAGCATCGCTGATACAGCAGGCCAAGCAGCCATTCTGCCTGCCGGGGGCGGAGCTGAGAGCAGTCATGCACCCTGCTGGCCTGCGGCGGCGGCGGGGGCTGCCTGCTGCACAGGCGCATGCGCCTCAACCGGGAAGTCAATGCTGCCGCGGAAGCGGACAGCTTGGCGCAGCATGGCTGCCATGGCCTCCTTCAGCTCGGCCATTGCCCGGTCGCGCAGCGCCAGCCACTTGGCCTGAAACACCTCCGGGGGGTCCAGCTGCTCCCCTGGGCCTTGTGGGGTGCTGAGGCCGCCGGCGCTGCCTGTCGCCGCCGGCGCTCCCGCCTGCTGCTTCTGCCTCAGGTCGTTGCGGCGCTTGATGGCCTCTTGCTCGCGAGCATACCGCTCAGCCAGGTTTCGCACGTTCGCCCTGCCGGCATTGCTTGCATCGAACGATGGAGGGGTGGTGATGCGCAGAAACTGCGCGCCGCCAAACCCTGCCTGCGCACAGCAAAGCAGGCAGCATGAGACACAGACTGAATCATTACAGCTAATGAAGCACACGAAGGGGCCAGTGGGCTGCCGCAGCTGATTGAATCAGCGCGGCTTGTTAGGTGGCATAAAGCAGACCTGATGGTTTGCATCAGAGCTGTACGCAACACCCGCCTGGCCAGCCCACCTGCAGGGTCGCCTGCACTTCGTCCGGTGCCAGCAAGTCCAGCTGCATGCTGGCCCAGCCGCGGTTCCAGGTGCTGTGCTCGGAGGGCAGGGCCAGCTTTGCAGGCCCATAGTCGCTCCAGTCTCCCGGGCCCGCAGCCACCAGGTCTGAAATGAACTGCTGGAATCCCGCGTGGGTGCGCGGTACCGCAAACACTGTACCCTTCCGCCCCATGCATGCCGTGGTGCCCTCCTCGTCCTCTGTGCTGCCGGCATACACAGCCACCTCCAAGCCCGCCGCCAGCGGGCGGGGGCGCACGTGCAGCAGCAGCATCAGGGTCGGGAAGCCTGCGCAGGGGAGGGGCGGCAGTTTCCGCCTGCCTTAGGGCGCTGTGCCGATTCGGTAGGGCTGGAACACAGCGCCATGCACATATGCCTGTGCTCAGCAGGCTGCAGCCTCCCGCTATGCCAACACCCCCTGGGCAGTGGCCACCTTGCTCACTTTGATCCATCTGCACGCGAATGAAGCAGGGCTGCAGCTGCGGTGCCGCCAGCTCACAGATTGCCTCGGCCAGCTGGTGTGCCATGGCTAGAGAGGCTGTTGA
Organism: Chlorella sp. CH2018; assembly: GCA_009928355.1. Classification (NCBI taxonomy): domain Eukaryota; kingdom Viridiplantae; phylum Chlorophyta; class Trebouxiophyceae; order Chlorellales; family Chlorellaceae; genus Chlorella; species Chlorella sp. CH2018. The sequence continues at coordinate 14,869 of VIYQ01000282.1, forward strand.
CCCCGCCCTACAGGCAGGGGACGGTGATGGGGTTTGACAAAGAGGTGGACAGAGCGTCGTGGCATGCTAGCTGCAATGGCGGCGGACCGGCCAGCAGCTCCAGAAGCGGCGGTGCAGCAGCAGCGGCGACCGTGACGGCGCTGTCGACGGCAGCGGCGGCCGCGGCAGCAGCGAGCAGCCAAGCCGTTGTGTTGCGGGCGTCTCTGGCAGTGATGGCTTGCCTCCGAGGCAGTCCAGAGGGCGGCCCCAGAGGCCGCCCAGCTGCTGAGCAGAGCTCGAGGCCACGGCCGCTGCGCGTCTCGGGCCCTCCACGACGCTGAGCAAGACCGCCAGATGGGCGAGCAAGGCGCCGAGGGCCGAGAAGGGGCTGCAGCGTGCTGTGGCGGCGCCGTGCCTGCCGCCTGCTCAGCGCCTCCCGCCATCAGGCTGCCACCCTCATTGTGGCAGCAGGTGTGTGGTCAAACACCCATCCGGCCCTCAAGTAGCATGCACTGGTGTAGAGGCTCCGCAGATAAAGTTCATTAAGCAGCAGAGGAGTGCATGGCAAGGCACAAAGGAGCTGCTAAAAGCGGCAAGCAGTGGAAGTCGTGCAGGCACCCAACTGCTGCCCTGGAGCTGATGGTTGCCTGCTCTGCGCACTGCATCTAGCTATTTGAGGTCCGCGCTAGCAGCACTAACTCGTGACAGAACCCCTGGCTGCTGGTAATAGGCGTCCTCACTCGTCCTGTTGGCCAAGGGCAGGGGCGGCCAGCTTGGCAGGCACTGCGTGGGCAGCAACCGGGAACTCAAAGCGGCCTCGAAAGCCTGAGCAGCGCCAGCAGAGCTCTCTTCAGCTCAGCCACGGCCGCATCCCGCTGCAGCCGCCCCTTGGCTTGAAACACTTCTGGAATGTCCAGGGGCTGAAGGCCTGCCGGGGAGGCAGCGCCACTGGAGCTGCCTGCCGCCACCGCAGTGGCCTGCTGCCGCTGCTCGTTGCGCCATTTGATCGCCTCCTGCTTCCAGGCATAGTGGTAACTGAAGTTGCGTATTCTTGCCCTGCCAGAGCTGGTTACTCCCACTGGGTGGTGACGCGCAGCACCTGCGCACCACCACACCCTGCCTACAAGCAGGAAGGGCCAGCGGCAGGTTGCTTAGGTGGAGACGGGCAAGATGAAGTTGCGGAGGCTGCAAATCAATGCATCACCATGGGCCATGCGCATGCGATGCCCGTTCGGCCATCACCATGCAGTGCATGTGCTTCACTCAAAACGTGCACCTCCGTTGCACCCAGCCCACCTGCAGGGTTGCCTGCACCTCCTCCGCCGCCAGCAGGTCAAGCTGCACACTGCTCCATCCTCGGTCCCACGGGCGGTGCTGAGCTGGCAGTTTCATGTTGGCCGGACCAAACTCACTCCAGGCCGCCGGGCCGGCAGACAGCAGGGTGGCAGCAGCTGCCGCTCCATGTGGCGGAATGACGATCGCCAGTCGGGTGAGGCCCGTCAGCTGGCTAAGGGCAGCGGTCAGAATGGCCGCAGGCTCCCCTTGGCTGTTGTCCATCAGCCTTCCATAGTCAGTAATGCACAGCGCCTCCAGGCTGCTCAGATCAGGCAGGCAGGCGGGCAACGCGACGCAGCCGGTGAGCGCCAGGGTGCGCAGGCGGCCGCTCAGCGCTGTGAGGCTGGGGTAGGCATCGCTGGGGAGTGGCATCGCAGACAGCTGCAGGGAGCGCAGGCGGGTCAGCAGGCGCACCTGCAAGCAGGGAAAACTGCATTCATTTCAGGCACAGGTCGATCAACTGTTGGGCGGCAGCATGCGCAAGCTTCCTGTCTGGTCACAGCCCCACAGGGTTCAGTCCCCAGCCGCTGCGGCATTTGCAAGCACCCGGCTGATTCTCAGGCGTCAGGCTGAGCCACCGCTCACCAGGTCGGTGTCCAGCGGAGTTTGCAGGTAGCGCATGTGCAGCGCAGTGAGCGAGGAAGGCAGGCGCACGCCTTCAGGCAGCTCTGTGGGCAAGCCTCCCAGCTCAAGCTCCTCCAGGGCAGTGAGTGGGGCCAGCGAGGCAGAGAAAGCAGCGCCTCGCAGGGTTTGGATGGACACTGAGCGCAGCGTGCGCAGCGCGGGCAGCCAGCGGCCCTGCTGAAACTCGCAGCCGAGAGTCAGGGTCAGGCTGGTCAGCTGGCGCGCTGAGGCACATGATGCTCGCAGGCCAATGGTGGCCTCGAAGGCGCAGCCCTTTTCCTCATTTGATGGCGAGTGGCTGGGGAGGCTCAGCGCGCGCACCGACAGCTGCCGCACGTGGGCCGCATGCAGCGGCAGCCATGCTGCAAAGTCGAGGTAGCGCTGCGCCCAGCTGTCGCCCTTAAGCGACACAACCACGCTGTGAAGCAGGGAGGGCTGGTCGGCCAGCTAGCGCCAGCGGCGGCAGACAAGGCAGGCGGGGCGCCTGCGGGGGCAGCACCCGGACAGGAGGGCAGGGGTTCTTGATGCAGCCCTGCTTGTTATCTGGAATTGAACCCTGTTTGTCGAGCAGGCACGCTGCCAATGGCATGCAACTCACCTATCTGTCACGTCAAGCCGACCAAAGATGTCCAGCAGCAAGTCGTTAGGCAGTGGAAAGCCGGGCGGCCCGCAGCGCCGCGGCGCCGGCTCATGAGCCGCTGGCACACCCGCCGGGCCGCTCATGCTGTTGCAGCGCAAGGTGCTGGCAACTGCAGGTAGTGCATCGGCAACTGGGCAGCATATGAGCATGGATGAGGGCGACGGAGAGACAAAGTGTACGGTGAGCGCCGTGGCGGCGGTGGGCGGCGGCGCGCCGGCAAAGCTGGCTAGCAGGCAGCGGGTGGGCTGCCCACTCCCCTCCTCCTGCGCACCAGCGGCCTTGGACGGCCAGGGGGCGGGCTTCCTGCACACGGCTTGGGCGCTGGCTGCTCACTGGCTGCACGGTTGAGCTCCCACAAGGCTGAGTGGTGAGCACAGATGGTGCAGAGGAGCATGGCAGCTTGCTGCAGCCTACCAGCAGCGCCGGCCGAGCTGGCGCCAACGCACCCCCACCACGCAGCAGCCTGCTGATGGAGCGCGGCTGCGCATCCTTGAGCTTGCCTCAGTTACAAGCATCGCATGGCAAGCGCAGCAGTGATGATACAAGAGGGCAGCTTGGAAACCCAAAGAAGGAAGCATCAGGTCAGGGGCTGGGATGGCATCGCTTTTCGAGCCATTGCAGAGAGTGATAAGGTCTCAAGTCTGCTCAGCAGAGTTGGGAAATAGGGGCAGGCAAGAAGGGAGGGGCCGCTGCGTCAGCAAGCGCCCGCCGCACAGAATGGGCGGCGTCGGGTTGTAAGGTCCGAATGAAAGTCAGGGGAAAAGCAGGGAAAAGGCACCTGCAAAGCCGTCATACGTAAGCTGCTGGCTGGCTATCGTCGGGATCGGTCGCCATCGTCCGTCTAATGTTGTTATGTTGTGGTACTGTATCTGTGTGCCGTGGAACTTGCTGCAAACAAATGCTGGAACCTCTGCGCAGCAGGACCTGTGAGAGCTGCCTAGCTGGGCTGCTGCTCTGCCTGGTAGGGTGGCCGTTCTGGATGGCTGGCCGGCTGCTCCACGAGGGGCTGCTACACGAGGCCCTTAAGAGTCCATGTCCATGTCTTCGGGGCCGCCGGCGGTGGCTGCCGCCGCTGCCCGCGCCTGCACAGTGAAGCCTGCAGGGTGGATGGGCGGGCGGAGTAGATGGGATTGAGGGCTGGCTTGTGGTGGCAACGCAGCCAGCTGATGCCCACAAGGCAGCAGCAGGGGCCTCAAGCTGCGCAGCGCCAAGCGGCAAACCCGTTGCCAGGCAAGCAGAGCTATGCCACCACTGCTGCCACTCCTGCCATGTAGTGCCAGCTAGCGCATCTCACCAAAGTCGAAGAGCGAGGGCTGGCCAGAGGTGCTGCGCGCCAGGCCGCTGCCGGTGCGCTGCGGCGCCGCCTGCTGCTGCCGCTTGGGTGCCGCCTGCTGGGCAGCGGTGCTGGGACCCGCCAGGCCGCGGGCAGGCGCGGGCGGCGCCTGGGCCATGGGCGGCATGTAGGAGCGTGCGGCAATGGCGGCAGTGGCGGCCTTGCGCCGGGCGATGCTGGCAGTGTCGGCGCGCGACTGGCTGAAGGGAATGAAGCCCTGCGTGGATAGAAAACACAGGGGCGTGGGGGGGTGTGTCTGCTGGTTGTGATAGCAGCAGCAGCAGGTACTAGGCAAGCCCTCCGCATGCAACGCTGCAGACGCTAGGGCAGGACATCTACCCCAGCGCCCACCAGCACGAAACTGCATCTGTGTGCCCCACCCACCTGGCTGAATGAGTGCTGGGGCGCGGGCTGTGCCGCCTGCTGCGGCGCCTCCTGGCTGAGCTGCACCGCCGCCTCCTGGCTCAGCACAGCAGGCCCATCCTCGTCCCCGGCCTTGCTGGGCGTGCCCGGCACCATGCGCTGCATGCCGCTGTATGGCGCCAGACCCTCCTGCTGCCGGCTGCTGGCGCCAAACAGGCCGTAATTGGCGCGGCCGGGGGTGCCGCCGGGCGCGGCCTGGGGCAGCGCCACCTGGTTGTAGCGGTCGCTGGGCAGCGGCGCCTGGGTGTGCAGCTCGGGGATGTCGATCCTGCACAGTGAGACATGGCAGGCAGGCAAGAGCGTGGGTGGCCGGGAGTGAGTGTCAAGGGCACCGAAGCAGCAGTGCTGCTACGGGGCAGGGGCGCGCTGTTAGAAATCGGCCAGCACCCGCTCAGGATTCCGCAGCAGCAGATCATGCAGCAGATTGTCTCCTCCGCCTCAGCAGATGAACTCGAGGCCTGCGCCGCTGATCTCCCCCCTCCAGCCACCACCACCAAGCGCCTGCCCCTGCAGCCTGCTCTTTCAGATACACAACAGAGGCACGTGCACAGCGCAGCACCCACCAGATGAACTCGGGGTCGGCGTGCACGCGGTACGTGCGCTGCTGCTGGGTGGAGGAGCAGGTTACGCAGCCGTCCAGCATGGTGTCTACCTTGTGCCCCGTGGACATGTCGATCTGAGAGGGATAGCGTGTGTTGAGAGGCGCGGAGAAGGGTGCAGGGCGAGGTGTAATGTGACACAGCAGCCGGGCGAGGCTGGTGACTGGCAATGGGTGCCGGGCAGTTGAGCCGCTGAGTCAGAAGCAGGCTTCCATGGGTCAGCAGCACCCAGACTGCGGGAAATGACAACCCGCAGCACCCAATTGCCGGCCAAGCGGCGGCACAGCATCTGCCAGTGATGCAGCAGCTTCAGCACTGGACCAACCACCAACGCCAGGCAGCGGAGGCTGGTCCCCAGCCCAGCACCCAGCGGCGGCAGGTTGCGCACCTTGTAGCGGTGCAGCGGGCAGACCACGCACGCGTGGCCGTCAATGTCCTCAATGTCCCCCTCCCACAAGTTGCCTGCAAGGGGTTAGAGGCACGCAACAAGTGGGTGCGTGGATGACGGGCCGAGCAGCAGCTGGACCGGCAGCCGGCGGCGCGCACCCACAAACCGCGCCCTGGCGCTCGCTCACCGCCCATGTGGAAGCAGTGCGCGTCTGTGGCGTACACCTGGCCGCGCGTGCGGGCCAGCAGGATCTTCCTGCCATGCGTCTCCTGCGGGGCAGGCAGCCGGAGGCGAGCGGTTCGGCGGCGGCGGTCAGCCTGGGTGACCGTTGGCCCGGGCCACAGCTGGCCGCCCCTAGCAGCAGCAGGGGCTGCCTCCCGGGGTCGGCGCAGCTGCCGCGCGCTGCCCACCACTGCTGGGCGGCCCAGGGCGCGGGGTGCAGGCCCACCAACAGCTGCGGCCAGAGGGGCTCAGCTGAGGTGCCCGCGCGCGCGGCCCGGCCCTCCCGGCACGCTGCTGCCGGAACCATGCCCACCTTGACGACCTTCTGGCCCTCTGCCAGCTCGCTCTGGCGAGCCAGGCGGACCAGGGCCGCCGCGCTCATAAAGATGTGCTCTTGCGCTCGCTCTGCTGCCCCTGCAGCCCCCGAGGGTAGATCTGCAGTCGTTGCTGACTGCGGTAATGGTGCCGGCGGGGTGCGGGGCCCACCCTTCAGCAGGCCAAAACCTGCGTGGCAGCTCATGCAGGCACAGCGTGCTCGCCGGCCTCGGCAGCCCTCTGATCGTTGCCGCAACTGTGCCGGAGCCGATCCGGGCGGCCGGCGGCTCGCCCCTCGCGACGCCTGCTCGCCGCAACCCTTGTGCCCTCGGCAGGGCAATTGGCGGGCTGTGGAGCCGGCCTGAGGCCCTCAGCCGCATCTGAGTCACTGGCAAGTCACCATCCGATGCCCCCAGGCTGCCTCCGATCCCCTGGCCGGCCGGGCCGCCGCTGCCGCCGCTGCCACTGCCACCGCTCCGAGCGGCCACCGCCTTCCTCCTACCCATCGCCCGCAGGCTGCCAATGGACACGCCGCGCACGCCACGCGACAACCTGCGCACCAGCCCGGGGCTGGAAGACCTGGAGGATGTGGGGCGCCTCGAGGCGCCGCTGCTGCCGCATGCCCGGCCGGCCGGCGGCTCGCATGGCGGCGGCCAGAGCGGCAGCGCCAACGAGCTGCCTGCCGTGGCAGAGAGCAAGAGGTGCTGCACGGTCCTTGCATCGCAGTGGATGGTGCTGGTGACTGGCCGCAGCAGCTGTCTTTGAGCACCGCAATCAACCTTGCCAACCCTGCATCCCAAGCCCGACAGCTCATGCGAGCCACCCTTGCCGCGTTGCACCGCCCTCGCCCCCCACAGGATCCTGGCCATCGGCTCACCGCTGGTCCTTGAAGAGGTGCTGGCCTTCTTGAGCACCATCATCTCGGTGGCATATGCTGGGCGTCTGGGCGGCTACAGCTTGGGCGTCTTCACGCTGTCGCATGCACTGACCAACATCACGGGTGGGCGGCTCGAGGGGCGAGCGGCGGGGCTTGAGGGGTGCCAGTAGCGCGCAGTCGCAATGCAAACGAAAAAGTGGACAGTGCTCAGCTTCCAGCGTTTGTTGCGCTGGGCGCTTTGCCAGGCATGTGAAGCAGTGCTGCAGCTCACTACTATCCTTCACAACGCCCTGGGTTTGCTGCAGGCATCGCCCTGCTGAATGGTGTGACGGGCGCGGTGGACACCTTTTCCAGCCAGGCCCACGGCTCCCGCACCTTCCCCGCCATCGGTGCGCCCGCTCGCATGCGTCGGCTTCTGCTGTCTGTGCGGCCTGTCCTGTCCTACACAGCGGGCGAAGCGGCCTGTCTCTTGCGTTGGTGCGGGTGTTCAGTGGCCAGAAACCCCTGCACACCTCGCCCCCACATCCTGCAGGCGTTGTGCTGCAGCGCGCCCTGCTGCTGGCGCTGCTCACCTGCGTACCGCTCATGCTGCTGTACTGGCAGGCCCTGCCGGTGCTGCTGGTGCTGGGGCAGGAGCGCGCCCTGGCGGCAGCCGCCGCTCGCTACACCCGCATTTTCGCGGGCAAGGTCCCGCTGCACGCTGTTGCGCTGTGTCTGTACCGCACCCTGGCAGCCCAGGGCGCGGCGGCGCATGTGCTGGCGGCCAGCGTAGTATACTGCGGCGTCACTGCGCCCATCAACTGGGCACTGATCTCCTGGCTCGGCTGGGGACTGGATGGCTCGGCAGCGGCAGCCGTGGCCTGCGAGGCAGGTGGGCCATGCCGGCACATGCCATGCCTGGCTATCGATCAGCCATGCCATGCCATGCCATGCCGGCACCATGCTATGCCATGCCAAATCCTTTTCGCAGCTGATTTAGTGCACCCATGTCCCTTGGATGCAATGCAGTGTACGTGGCGGCGCTTGCTGCCGCCTGCGCGCTGCACAATGCGCGGCAGCCGGAGGGCCAGCGGTGGTGGCACGGCTGGAGCCTCGATGCACTTCGAGATTGGGGCCCGTTTGCCAGGCTCAGCGTGTCATCCACCCTCATGATAGTTTTGGACTGGGTGAGGCTGCTGCCGAGGCATGAGGGCCTGCATGAATGTGCGTCGGTCGGCCATGTTCATGTGCATGGACAAGCAGCTACTGGCCACGCGCATGGACAGACCATTGTGCAGCTCCAACTGAATGAAGCCGCCCTCTGCTGCTGCAATGCAGTGGGCATACGACATCCTGACTTTCCTAGCAGGTGGGCTGCATGGCAGACGACACCTCTTCCTGCCAGAGCGCTTCATGAGGCGTGCCACTCCAAGCCCGGATTGGCATGACAGCAGTTGCTGCTCTGGCCGCTCCCCTCCTCTTCGCAGGCCTGCTGCCCCAGCCCGACACACCGGTCGCTGCCACCGGCATAGTGTACAACGTGCAGACCATTGGTGAATGAGCACTGCTTGCATCGGCATGCTCGCTGATGGCAAAAGCTGCGCAGCTCTCTGCATGCCCTGAACCCTGACTGTCATGCCTTCCCATGCCTCCCCCGTAATTGTTCGCAGTCTTCATGCTGCCACTGGGCCTGTCCTTTGCGGTCTGCGCACGGGTCGGCCATCACTTGGGCGCTGCCCAGCCCCACTCTGCAAAGCTGGCAGGTGAGTTCGAACTCTGCTCTTCCATGTTTGCTAGCTGCTGGACAGGGGACCAGCTGCATGGGATCTGCTGTGCGTGGCATGGCATGCTGCGTTAGGCCACAACACACTGCGCAATGCATTCCATGCCATGCCATGCCATGCCGCGACACACTGTTCGATGCCACTGGCATGTGAAGCCCTGCCCTGCCATGACCGACCACCAGCTCCCACCATGCCTGGCCATCCCTCCCCGTCACCCCACCTGCAGCTGAGGTGGGCACTGGCATGGGCGTTGCAGCGACAGCGCTCCCTGCCATGCTGCTCATCCTGGTGGGCAGCAGAACTGCGGAGATCTTCACTGACGATGCAGCGGTGATCCATGCCGTTGCCCCACTCATCCTGCCGCTGGCGACCGTCATGCTAAGTGAGCGCCGCTGGTCAAGCTGCCAGCTAGTTGGAGGTGCATGGCCTCATTGCATCATGGCGGCCACGTGGTTGGGCGATGCTGCATGCAGCGGTCGAGCCGCTTTTGATGCGGGGCCGTGCTCTCCAATCTTGCCTCATGCCCTCCATCGCTCCCGCCATCCCATGCCCGCAGCAAACAGCGCCACCGCCCTGCTGGGAGGCATTCTCCGGGGCAGCGGGCGGCAGAAGGTCGGGGCAGTGGTCAACGGGGCAGCCAACTATGGCGTGGGCCTGCCGCTGCAGCTGCTCTTTGCCTTTAAGCTGGGCGCGGGTGTGGCGGGCCTGTGGTGGGGCATAGCAATAGCGGCAACGCTGCAAGCGCTGGTGCTGGCGGTGCTAGTCAGCAAGTTTGATTGGCAGCGCGAAGCGGGGCGGGCAGCCAAGCTAGTGCGGCACTTGTCACAAGGAGGCCTGGCGGCAGGCGAGCAGCGGCAGCGGCACCAAGCAGCGCATGACGCGGCCATGCAGCCAGGCAGCCCAGAAGTGGGAGCGCCGCCGCTGCTGTGATGCCCTTCCTCCTGTGCTGCACAGCTTGTGGTAACATGTAAGCATCCGCTTTGCGAGGGATTTGAGCCTCAGGCGCAGCAGCAGCATTTGGGAAAGCAGTAGCCCTCCAGAGGTGGCGCCGAGCGCTGGCCGCCGCCGGCTATGGTGGTGGTCTCCTGCCAAAGTCGTAAGTAGGGTACCCGTTGCTGCAGTGCAGGCTCTGTCGACACCCACCAGTGAGCATAGAAGAGGCGTGCAGCTCAGAAACTCAGCAAGAGCCCCGTCCGTGAGCAGCGAGCCCTCCTCCAGCACGCTCGACTGGCGCCTGGACCTGCAGCTGCAGCTCCAAGGCAAGCACAGCTCTAGGGCTGCGTGCAATGTGCAATCCCACGCTCTTGTGCACGGGCTGCTGCCGCCGCCGCCGCCGCCGTTCGCTCGTCTGCTGCCACGCCGTCCCAAGGCGCATGCCAACCAAACAATTGCAGTTTGCACCCGGTCACCGCATCCGCAACCTCGCCTTGTCTTCGCAGCAGAGCCTGAGGCTCAGCGGCACAATGGCACGCTACCTGGCTGAAACGATCTGCGAGCTGGCGGCGCCGCCGCTGCAGCCCAGCTTCATCCGACTGCAGATTGATCAAGGTGGGCTAGCACTGAGCCGCCAGCGTTGGCTCCTTTGCACCAAGAGAGCGAAGTGCTACAGCTTGCAATTCGTTGCAGTGTTGTGTCGGTCGGCTCCATCGTGCAATGCGCATCAGGTGTGCCATCTTCCCCGCTGGATGCAGGTTACCCCACCCTGACGGTGCTGCTGCACGTGCGGCCGCGCCCGCTGGCGGCCGGCCTTGAGATAGCCGTGTACAGCGGTTCTGCAGAGGATGAGGAGTGCTGCTCTGCTTACATGGACCGGCAGGGCATGCTGTTTGGAGTGCCCCGCGCCCAGGCGGGCCTGGAGCGCTTTGCAGCCAGCTTGGTGGATGCGGGCCCTGAAGAACACGGCGAGAACGGCCCCGGCACGCTGGCCCTGCCGGCTAAGCACGACAAGTGGTCCCGAGGCTGGTACAGGGTGCAGCTGGACCTGCTGCTGCCGGAGGAGGTGCAGGCCACCCCCAAGGTGGGCTGACCATTGCTTTGCCTTGAATGTGAGCTAGGCTGGACGCTGGTTGCCCACGGTTTGGAGCCTCAAGCCCGCTGCGGACAGTGCCGCGTGCCACGCCAACCTGAGGTTGAGATCTTTAAAGATCTCAACCTCAAATTTGCCGATGCAAGCAAGCTCAGCCATGCCTGTGGTCAGTAGGCTTTGAAGCACCTGCACCATTTTTCAACTGCCGTGAATGGTTGCACCCCTGGCGACATGCATGTGCCCCTGCCATGCTGCCATGTCTGTCTGCAGGCGAGGGACGCCGGCGTCCAGTATCTGAGCATCAGCTGGCCCCGCCTGTATGAGGACAACAGCAATGGCAGAGCGGCCGTGTGCAACTTCAGCGAAAATTATGCAGATCAGCAGGAGGCCGCCCATATGGCATATGCACAGCTTGAGCGGCTGAAGAAGGACCCAGCGCTTGCTGCGACCAGCCTGAACGACGACCGCGAGCCGCCCGACAGCCCTGCCGTGTTTGCCAGCAAGTGGCGGGCGCTGCGAGACCAAGCCATGGTAGAGCTGAAGGCTGCCCTGCTGGCCATGCTGCGCCAGGCGGTCAGCTTCCGCGGCCGCTTTGAGTTCCCTGCTGCGGCGCACGCACCGACCGAGCCAGCAGCCGCTGGCCAGCCTGCTGCGTAAGCAGAGGCAGGCTGCAGCTTGCGTGTGCTTGCATGGCATGTGCATGTGTTCATGGGCAATGTCACGATGCCTTCTGCACATTGCTGCTGATGCAACCGGCACCGAAGGCCACTGGTAGGCAGGCAGCACAGTGCCTGCTCAGCTTCAAGCATAGATACTCTATGCCAGGGTCGCGGCGCACACATGTAAGCTGCTTGTTCGACCGTTCATGAGCTGTGAAGGAGTGTCAGCAACCTTTGATGACAAGCAGCAGCAACTTTACAGGACAGCCGCAACGCCGCACATGTGCAGCAAAGAAGGGCCGCGAGTTGAGTGGAAACAACAAACTGCGCCGAGCAGCAGCGCAAACTCAAACTGACGCCTCTCAAGATGAACAGCTGACAACACAACGAAAACTGTGAAGCACTCGAACTTGGCACAGCAGGAAGCGAGAGGCGGGGGCACGCCAGGTGCATGCTGGCAGTCCTGCTGCCGCATGCCGCCGCCGCTCCTTGCGCTGCCCTGCTGCGCAGCGTTGTCCTGCCGTGGGCATCATGCCGCGCTCAGGCATCAAAGCTGTGTTTACTTGACGCTACGGGCAGCGCTGTGGGGCGGGTTACACTCGGGCGCTGTGCGGGACGGCCGCCCGCTGGCGTTGCAGCTGGCGACCGGCTGCTCATGCGTTGGGCGTGGCGCGCGCCCGGATCTCTTCCTCGTACAGCTCATGGTCAAAGGCCCACACACCTGCAGGTCAGAAAGGATGGGCACAGAATGGAGGGTGCGGGTCAGCCCCGCAGCTGTTCCTGTCAGCATCAACGCTGTAGGCTGCAACGCTTGGGACCGCAGCCAGGCAGGGAGCCAGTGCAGGGAGAGGCAGCACATCTGAGCTGAGCTGAGCCAAGCTGAGCTGCGCTGCGCTGCGCTGCAAGAACGTGCTCCCACGAAAGCAGCTGGCCTCAGCTCACTGCCCCCGCCTACCAAAGCAGCTGGCCTCCACTCACCGTGCCCCTTGCCCACGCGGCGCAGCTGGCTCACATAGTCGGCCACCTTCTTGATGTCCTCCGCCTGCAGGCAGGGCAAGCCGCACTCACTACGGTAGTGACTCTCTGAGCGAGCACCGCTTTTGCTGCAGCACGCAGCACAGCACGAAGCTCAGCGCGACCGCATTATGCCGCTCATGCTGCGGCGCAGAGCGTGTGGCTGCTGGAGTTGGCCTAGCTACCCCTCAACAGACCCCAGACCACTTGTGCACGGCTTGCCTGCTCCTGCAGCATGTCCTCGATGTACTGGGTCAGCTGCGGGTCGCCGTGCTTGTCCACCACCTGCACGGGCGGCGCGCAGTTTGGAATGGGGCTTGGATGTTGCGTGCAGCAGGACGCTTTCCCCGCTCAGCATGCTGAGCATGATGAGGACAGCAGCCCCACGTATGGTTGCACATTGGGGTCTGCTGTGACAGAGGGCCTGCCTGCCCTGAAATAGAAAGCAAACATACTGCCCGCTTCACCTGCCACAGGCAAGCAGCTCTGGCGCAGGTTTGCAAGCCCTGCACTGAAGACTGCTCGCAAGAGGAATGCACCCGCCCCTGGCCTCACCTCCCACAGGTGCAGCAGCTTGTCAAAGTTGAGCTTCTCCAGAGAGAGGCTCAGCTCCATGGCGTACAGCGCATCGCCTGCAATTAGAGTGGATGGAACCGCCGGTTCAGACCAGTCAGCTTCAATGCAAGTGTGCATGAGGGCAGCTCAGCAAGCATCTTGCCGATGGCGGACAGTGCATGAGCTGCAGCACCACGCAGCGATTCAGCATCAGTGGCATGGGAGGCATGGCTGCCCCGGCTTTGCAAGCAGCTGCTGCTGTGGCAGCCATGGCATTGGGCATGGGAAGCAGCGGCTGCGGCTATCAAGCTGCTGCCTTCAAGGTTCATTTAAGTTAATAAAAAGTCACCCACCCTTCTCCGGGTGGTCGTACTCGGTTTCCGGCATGACAATGGCGTTCAGCTTGACACGGCCGCCGCGCGTGTTCTGCAAGTCAATCAGCTTCTGCAGCAGCGGGCAGGGTGTGTGGAGGGGCAGTGGGTTGACACGTGCACAGCATCTGCATGCCGCCACTGCCCGGCTGTTGCAGCTCCGGTCGCTGATGCGCTGCACCGGCTCCAGATGCCAAAGCCCGCTAACCTGCCCTGGCCTATGCCGCATGCGGCATGCGGCATGCTTCCCCTCCTTAAGCGCGCTGCTCGCCAGGCAAACCACCAACCCCTTCAGAAGTAGCCTCGGACAGAGTCTTGAGGAGCCAGTGCGCCCTGCAAACCAAACCAGCCTCGCTCACCTGAGCATGCTCCCGCTCCTCCAGCGAATTGTTGCGGAAGTACTCGGCAAAGCCGGGCAGGGACACCTGGTGAGGTGGAGTTGGATGCGGAGCTGGATGCACAAACAACAGCTCACGCGTAGTGCGTCTGCGAGGGCTGAACATGGCAGGCCCGCCGCACCAAATGCATGCAGCGGCAGCAGCGCAGCGGCAGCGGCGGCAGCAGTGGCGGCAGGGGGAGACAGCGCAGGCATTCTTGATTGTGCTCTAAAGCCCATTCTTCTCACCGTGTCGCGGTCGAAGAAGGCCGACAAGGCGTGGTACACGTAGCTCACATTGTATCTGCAGGCAGAGAGGGGCTGCCCACGAGCGGTTCGTGCACAGAAAGGCTCGGACGCCCGAGTTCGGCCTGCACGCCTCAAGGCCAGCAATGCTGCCACCAGCAGTGCTGCAAAACGGCACGGCCTGGGCAGCTCACTCGATGTTGATCTGCTCGTTGATGGCCGCCTCGCACTCGGTGGTGAAGGTGCGGCTGCGCACAAAGGAGCCCTTGGCGCCGCCGCTGCCGCCACCACCCCCGCCCTCAGTCTTGGCCGTGGATGCCAGCACCGGCGCCACCTCTGGATGGGTGCGGTTAGGGGGGCTGGTTCACACTCGGCTGCTTGCGGTAACCCCATTCGACAGGGGCCAGGCCAGGCAGCAAGCCGCACTCCTCCAAACACTGCGCTGGAGGCGCTAGCACTGCCTGCCGCTGCCCCGCAGCTCACCAATCCACCAGCCGGCCAGCCAATCCCACCAACCACCCCCGTCACTCACCCTTGAAAGGCTCAAACACCACGCCAGTCACCGTCTCCTGCACCTGCTTGTCCTTGCCCGTGGCGCGCGGCGCCAGCTTCGCCGGCGCCTGCCGTCCGGAGCGGCCGGCGGGCAGGCGGCTGCCTGCGGGCCAGCCCGCCTGAGCAGCCCGCTGCGGAGCTGTGCTCGACATGCCTGGGGCCGCAGACCCGAGGCCGGCTGCCGTGGCTGCGCAGAGCATGTCGGCGGAGTGGCAGGCAGTCGCGGCGGGTCCTCGGAAGGTAGGCGTGCAGCAGTTGACCGACGGATGAGGCGATCAGTGCCGGCTTTGGGCCGATCGTTGCCAAAACCCTCCATGGCATGTCGCCCGCGTGGCGCCGCCGCCTTCGGGTTCCCTCAGCCTCCCGCTGGTCCTGCCTGCCTCAGCCCGTTGACATTGCTCGGTATGTGTTTCCGATAGGTCAAGAACATGTGTGATGCATTCATGCATGGGTGAAAGGCGCGAACACCTCGCCCTCACTCCTCCGGAGCGCCCCAGCCGCCGTCGCCGCCGTCCCAGCCGCCACAGGAGCGCTCCTGGGCAGCGGCATCTGCTGGCTGGCCAAGGCCCCCGGCCAGCTCCTCGGCCAGACCCCTCAGACACTCGTCCAGCTCTGTGCAGCGCTGCAGCTCCTCGCGCCAGCGCGGCCAGAATTGGGCGCCTGCGCCCGCCGCCATCAGCTTCTCCTCTGCGATTGCAGAGGGGCAGGAGGGTCGCTGGGTGGGAGTGCAGCAGGATGGGCAGCGTAGGGTGTGCAATGCAACACCTGCAAACCATGCATGCACACATCCGATCCCGCAGCAGCACCCTCTGCCC
The DNA here is from genome assembly GCA_009928355.1 of Chlorella sp. CH2018. NCBI lineage: Eukaryota > Viridiplantae > Chlorophyta > Trebouxiophyceae > Chlorellales > Chlorellaceae > Chlorella > Chlorella sp. CH2018. The sequence continues at coordinate 29,981 of VIYQ01000282.1, forward strand.
CCATCCCCTCACACCCTCCGCCACTGTACCTCCCGCTGCCCCATCTCACACCTGTGAATGCCACAGCCAGGGCGGCATCAGGCATCGGCTCCACTGTGGCGCCGCCTCGCAGGCGGGCCACTGCAGCCGCCACTCGCGCCAAGCTGGCCAGCACCCCCTGCTGCGCATCAGCGGTTGCCCGCAGGTGCAGAAAGTAGGCAGACAGCAGGGACATGGCCGCTGCACCCAGCGCCGGCTGGGGCGCTGCTCGTGCGGCATGGATGTGGTGCCGCAGCGCTGCTGCTGCTGCCGCCGCCTCCCGGATGCGGCCTCCAGATGGACCTGCAATGTAAGCAGCAGAATCTCACAAGCTTAGCTTAGTATACGTGCAGCCCCATGCTGCATGAGCAGGCCACCGCCAGCGCATCCAGTGCTCTCGACGGCCCAGCCTGGAGCTCTCACCTGCCGCCCCCAGCACGCCCTCAATCATGGCGTCCAGCTCATCATCCGTCTGTGGGTCTGCCGGCAGCAGAATGTCGTGCTGGCAGAAGAAGGGCTGCACGTGGGAAGGGAGGCATTCCAATGGAGAGCATAGCCGTCTGGTGCCATGCGGTTGGGGTGCTCAGGCGGTCAGCTGTCACTGGTGCAGGCACTTTGACACGGCACTTTCAGCGGCACATGCAGCACTTCTCAGAGCACCAGCCACACCCCGCCCAGCCAGAGCCCCCTTGGCACCTGCGAGAAGCGGTTGATGATGCGCTCAGTGAGGGACAGCGGGCTGGCGCCGGCGCCGCATCGCCCCGACTTGGACAGGTCTGCAGGGCAGGAGGGGCAGAGAACACTCATGCTCTTCGCGTCGATTGATGAGTGGCTACCTAGTCGCTGAGGAAGCTGCGAGCAGCACCAGCTGGTAACCAGCAGCAGCAGCTCCACTGAACCCCCACCTGCCCACGAACCACCCACCCACCGCAACCCACGTCTGTCGGGCGCATGCATGCCACTCACAAT